>BSCZ01001045.1:123355-143217 GCA_027924225.1 Bjerkandera adusta
TTCTCAAGAGCCCGAATGTCGACTTCGGGGGCCCTGGTGATCGACAGGCGGGTGCATGAGGCGGGGTTGGCCGCGGCGGTGCAGAGGGAGGGTAGGCCAAATGAACGCCGATCGGAGTGAGGTCGTCGGGGCGGCGTCCAGGCTGTTGCTGGCCGATACGGGTCCTAGGAGCTTAGGTTAGTGCGAACCCTACGCCGCTGACCCGCACGGCGACCACAGCAGTGGCGCGAGACGGGCTCTGAGCTATGGGCACACATGTCGGCTGGGAGAGGTGATGGACTGACGAGGAACGGGAGTGAGTCAACCAGCGGGCAGAGGGTGCCTTCCCGTTTGATCCTACCGACGAGGCTGAAATGCTGAAAACAGCAATAGCGGTGTTACCGTACGTCACGGGTGACGAAGACGTGACAAGGTGACAAGACGAGCGGCCTAACGTGCGACGCGGACGCGTTCGCAACCACCATCGTCTTGCATCACCTACCCCGCCCCGAGCTCGCCATGCGCCGTAACTGGCTGCAGTGCGAGTCAGAGGCCTAATCTCACACTATCGAGTCTGTCTCCGGCCGCGGCTGCGATCGTGCTTTCGGTAAGCAAACCGCTGCGCGAGGGTTGGTGTCATCTCTAACCGCCGTTTTCCAGCTCCCTCGTGAATAGCCCTGGCATCGCGGCGTATATAACCCAGGACGCAAAGGCTGGACGCCTCACGCATTGTGGGGGTCGATGTGTTTGCAGCGACCAGGTGTGCCGACTGTTTGAGTGTGAAATACCACACTGACCTGTCGCGGACCCTAGATGAGTTACTACATGTCCACCATACGCCCCCGTCTATCCTTCTCTGCCGTTACACACTCCTCCGCAACGCCTCGAAGTCTTCCTTGGCGTGCGGGCGAGTTGCGTCGCTCGCGTAGCCTTTCCACCCGTCATCCGCCTCGCCAGCTACTTCCCAGGCGTCTTTTTGGCATGCCCACGCCGCCTGACTGTCTCGGCGCGCCTCACTGGGTCCTAGACACACGCTTCGTCCGGGGAAAATTGGGATGATAGGGCTGTAGGAACAGGGGATCATATTGTACGTGTACTCTTCGCCCTGTCCAGACTTCATTGGACGCTAGCGCTTTGCACCCTGCCACCGAGCGAGAACACCCGTGTGCATCCTTGATGATGAAACCCACCGCCCTGCTCCCACCGTCGGGCGCGCGCGACGAGGCGGGCCGCCCGGCGTGTGCGTCGAATGACACCGTATGCACCCTCCCACGCGGCGTGCGCATCGCAAGCGGTCCTCTGCAAAGTGGAGTCACCTATTGGCGGGGCGGCATCTTGGACAACGTTCGCCACAATCACGCGGGCCTCGGCGACCCCAGTCCCGGTCGTACTCCCTCGTCTGGTGCATGATCACCTGGGGGTCCCTGTGCTCAAGGTGGCGCGAGTATGCGCTCGACGAGCAGGCCCCTCCAAGCGTTCACGCGCTGTCTGGGCGTGAGCGCCGGCTTGACTCGATTGGCAGTGCATCAACTACCGTCTGTCGACAGACTCAAAGATTCTCGCTACCCTCCCCCATGCGCATCCATTCACCAGACAACAGGGAGTGGTTTGGGAACCTCGATCGTCCACGCTTGGCCTATTGCTTTCGCCATCCAAGATGTACGTCAGCCGCCATGTGATGGTGCGCGACCCACGCTTGCTCGATATGAGCCGCGATTGACTAACATGAAGTTCATAGTTTATATTGCAACCTACGAAACAAACATAAGCCGTGATTATGACGACAACCATGGGTAACGCTGACCTCAGTGCTCCCAGGTTACGTGTCTCAGCTGCAGCGCCCACTCGCGCTCCTCGGCAAGGTACCTCGTCGTGCTGCAAGTTCGTGTACACGGGCTGTGCCGGGAGTCGAGACGGCGATGCCGACCGAGGCGTCGGCGAGATAAACTACTGTAACAGTGGTCAGTGTGATCCTTTCAACTTATGAGATGAACGCTAACCTGTGCATCAGTCTTCACCGTTGAGCCCACCTCTTTCATGGGCAAGGAGTGGCGGGAGTCTGCCCGACGCCGCGGCTCTCGACGAAAGAGAGAACCTCTACGGCACGGTGAGTACAGCTCTAGAATTGAATCAACCACTTACTGATACACGGCAATAGATTAAATGTAGACGAGTAGGGTATAGGCACCCTGTTATTGCGCCTGCCCGTGTTGGTACGTCACGTCTCGGTACGTTTCTTCGTTCGCGCGACTTTGCCTGTTACTGATCGTTGTCCCAGCGCATGCCTCATATATCATTGTAGCGCGGATGGAGAGATTAGCCACAACACTTACACGGGCGAATGTAGGCGGGGGACGTGTGTCCCCAAGTTCGTTACCGATGTACTCAGGTAAGAACACTCGTCTGACTCGGACGACGGTCTTGTTCATCACATTCGTAGATGGCCTTGATAATTACCGGTGTCGGGGGGTCTACCTCGTACCTCGATGGTGGTCTGTGGCGAGGTCAAGGGGCCCGTCGACCCGTACCAATCTTACTATGAACACGGTCAGTAAAGTCCTTCGAGTTGAAGGGGTCACTTACTGATGTCGTACATCTCTATAGCCTGATGGATCAAGTGTGGACGAGTGAGGGCGCGAGCCCCACCTTGCTCGCGCATGTCATGTATGCCCCTCCGCCCTCCGCTATTTATGTAGTCCGATCCGTTGCTCACTCGACGTTCCGTGGCTTGCTTAGCGCCCTGTGTCCCATCGATCGCGAGCCACACGGGGCTAATGTAGGCGGGGGGTGGGAGTCCACTCCGTCGCCTAGTATTAACCAACAGTAAGTACGCCTCTTTGACTTCCGTACTTGTCTTTCTTACCGTCGGTCAGACCCGGGACCCCGTCCACCCTCTACCGTTGCAGTCGTGGGCTGTGTCTGGTCGTCTGGTGTATCGAGGTCAGTGCCGGTTTGTATACAGTTAGATGATGCCGCACTGACCTCATGTGTAGTAACAACTTGGATGTCTATGTGTCGACAGCCATGTCAAGGTACGCGTATCCTGCTGCTTTTCGCTTCGTGGCGCTGATACGTTGTCAGGAGGGCCTGCGTTTCCGTCCACCGTCCAGGTCGCGGCCTCGCATTGAACCACGGCGTTGATACCAGCGTTCAGTGCAGCGCCCGCGCCGCACTTCGCCTTCGCTTTCGGTGCAGCCGTCTCGGTTGTCGTCAATTGTAAGTGCATCTATTCGTTCTTTCTCTATTTACATGTTTCTATCTCTGTTTGGTTGTTTAGATCGCTTTGCATCGACGACGACGACGACACGGCTTACCTATATCATCAGGGCGCCAAGGTGCGAACAGCGGCGGGAGTCGCGTTGGGGCTCGCAACGCTGGGAGAGAGGCGACGGGTCGTACGGGTCTGGCGCACGCCACCTACGTTTTCGTCGGTATGTGATCCCTCGCCTCCGTCCTGTCAGCAACTAACATGCCCGGGCTTAGGATGGAATATACTGCGTGATAGGATGTTTCTCGCGAGTACGTGCGCGCGAGTACGGGTGTCCGCCGAGTACGTCGTCTTCGTCGCCTTATATCGGTCTCTGACATTCCCATCGTGCATCTAGTCTATCCGCCGTTGGGTCCTCGCGCGGCGCTCTGCCACATCGCGAATGCGTCGTCCATGCCCTCGGGCTGCGTGCCGGTGTGTCCACTCCACGGTAGCTTTCAACCAAACCCAACCACGTTCATCGCCGTCGGCCGAGTCGGGGAGGGGGAGCGAGCAATGCGGGATCACAACGGAGCGATGACGCAGCATGTGCAAAGCGTACATCATGAAGCAGCCGCTTGAAACAGCTGGATCAACATGACGGCGCGCGTACGCCTTGAAGCGGCTGAGAGTCTTGGGTCTCTAAGAATGTACTTGTAGAACGACGGGGGCAGGAGGGGGACGTCAAACCACGGGTGCTCAGTTGTAGCACGGACACGTATAACGTAGAGAGGGAGCACGTTCGTCGTGGTCGTACTCCGGCGGGTGGGATGATTGCCAGGGGAAAGCGGGTAGAGTGAGTGTTGAGGCGCGTTGCGATGTTGCGACAGATGTTGAGGGGGCACGACGCGATGGGCGTGGTGAATGAGCGTGGGGATGACATGGGGGAGTCAAAGGCGGCTGTAGGCCAGAACTCGCCCTGCTCAGGTCGATTGAAGCCCATTGGCTGTGACTGTTAGGCTCATTGTGCCAGAGTCAAGAGATGACCGCTGACCTTATTTGCGTCGTCTCCCCTCATCGCGCCCCTAATTCGCTCAACCCCCCACCTTTCTTTGGGTCTTTCCAAGGCTCTTCGAGATTCCTCCGTGCTCCATTCTTGATCGTCATCATAGTCACGAACGCGCGTACCCAAAGGGTGACCAGGATAAGGACCTCATGCACTGGTCAGCCTATGAAGCCTGTCTTAGTCGCTCGCGTTACTGGTCTCAGGAAAAGGCTCACCCGTGGTCTAAGTATCGTCGACCAATGCCAGCGCAGAGCGGTTTGAGTGTGCAGGCACCGGCCACTGTGGGGTACCATTTGGAGGGCAGGATGATCCTTGCAATACCGAGATCGCTCTGGCGAGGCGCATGCGTGGCGTGGTTGGGAGACGGTAGTAGCTTTGGACGACAAAAGAGCCAAAGGGAAACGCGCGGCGACGACCACTCGGTGTTTCCCGCGGACCCGCGCTAGAATTTAAATTACATTTTATCTAGTTATTCTGCTTGCACCGCCGTCTCGTCAGATACGTGCTGAACAAGACGCAATGGGACAGCAACTGCACCGTCGGAGAGTTGTTTATTAACCGTGGCTGGATGGTGGCGGAGACGATCGATCCGTTGCAGCAGCCAGCTCGGGCCTGGTAGTCGGCCCAGCGTGTGCGCGGACAACATCGAGGAGCACTCTAAAAAAACATTAGTGCCGCCCTGCGGGCATGCCCTGTTGGACAGCACTCACGCGCGGCACCGCCAACAGGACACGCGGTGCAGGGTTTTGGCCACAATAAACCGACCTCGGCTTACCTGGCTAAAGGAAACGGATCCGGAAGCACCTGTGAAACGATGTCAACGTATGGCGGTGCAGAAGTGAGGGAGACAGGTGCAGCGCACCGGGCAGATTGACGGCATCGCGGTTGGTAGTGGTAAACGAACATCGACGGAACTCGGTCGTGGTGGACAAGGGCGGCCGCGGTCAGCATGTGGCGGGTTGCGTCGTGGTCGGTGGTAGTGTTGATGGGTCAGCGCTGCCGCGACGATGTTGAGGAGGCGAGGATGCAGAGCAGGGTGGGAACGAGAACGAGAACGAGGAAGGCTGGTCCGTCGGACATTGCCGAACGTCCCGTTCCTCGTTAGAGCGCCTGATCCACGTCTACCCTCCTCTCCCAGCCGACCGACATGGGTCCCCCACAGCTCAGAGCCCGTCTCGCGCCACTGCTGTGGTCGCCGTGCGGGTCAGCGGCGTAGGGCTCGCGGCTGCGTGCTGGCTCCTAGGACCCGTATCGGCCAGCAACAGCACTGGACGCCGCCCCGACGACCTCACTCTCTGCCTCGACGCTGACCTGCTCAAGCCAGCCCGCCGTTGCGTTTATTCTTCGCCCCTGCCGCCGTTCGCTAACTCTCCCCCTCGCTCAGATCATGTCGTTATTCCTCGCGCCCGCCAACCTCTGTCGCCGCCCCGTCGCACGTCGCCCTGCTCGGTTGTAGTGTGCACGAAGTTGGACCGTCGAGGACCGTCCATAAACCTCGCTCGCGAGGTGTGCTTGTCGATGCCCGTCTAGTACCGCCTCCAGGACGGGAACTGCGACGGACACCTCAGCACGAAGATTCCTTACTCCCGATGTCGGTTGCCACCCTGGTCCTGCTCGATCGTCTCCGCCGCTACCCAAGCACCTCCACAAATAGCGTCGCCGCCCTTTTTGGAGACGACCCACAACGCTCTTCGTCGTGCATGGCCTCCCGTCGTTCCCTCCGTGTATTCACCATTGGCCCCGCTCATGGATCCCCCTTGCGCCTCTCCCTGATTACTCCGGCCGAAGGGGGTTCGCCGCTGCGTGGCTAGGACAGCCTCCGGTATGGGAACTTTCAACTGTCCAGCACGAAGCTACGTTACCGTCAACGTCGACGGAGGACGACTACCACAAGCACTCTTCCCAGCGCTGTGACTTGCTCGTCAATGGCGTGCTTACTTTCGCCGGTATGGTGCGCCACAGATGTTCACGTCGTTTCCGTCACTGACCTTGCTGAGTAGCCCGTCGCACCGAGGTCGGTGGTACTGCCGGTCATGGCTAAGGATGGTATACGTCGGAATCCTGACCCAAATGTACGTCGCACCGTGTACAGTCTGCCTTCAGACAGCGCATGGCGGCTGTCATACCGGCATGAAGCCCGGATGCCTTGCCGGTTACACCTTTCACCTGAGGCGTGTCAAATCTCTCCACAGGGCATCTTCGAGATACTTGAAGAAATGCGCGCTCGGGGACCATTCGACGATGAGCACGATGGCCAAGATCTATGGGGCCCTCTACTGCGGCATTGCTGGGCGGGTGCGCGTCTTTCCGCCCCACCCGGCCTCGCAATTCATTCATTCGCCTCGTGTATACCTAATGTACCATGTAACATGACGCCTTGGCGCCGTCGCTCGTATAGCCTTCGTTGCTCTCAGATTCAAGTCACGTGCGAGGTCCCGGCGAATGAAATACGACACGATAATATTACAAGACGACATGCGAGAGTTGGCGACAGTAGCAGACAGTATTAATTAACAAGAAACGCAGTGCAAAGCAAGAAAGCGGAGACTCGGCCCGGAACGCGATCGCTCGACGACAGAAATAATATATCTGAATCCCCGGTCGTGAGTGCCCTCGCGTACATCAGACCACGTCTGCGAGCACTCACCAGACCCTCCGAATGTTCGCTACCATCTCCCCAACGCTCTGCAGGACCTTGCACAACATCCACGCGACAGCCAACCAAACGAAGAGGCGGCTTCCACCTCGGGTCATGGCTGCTCCACCATTCCTAAACCATACCCATCCGACGTTCATGCTACCTTCGCCTTCGACAGCGGACGTGGAATCGTCGGCACCGATCGATGCCAGGGCGGACTCTTCGTCGTCGGGGCGCGTTTCGTCGGCACCGACCGAGACGCTTGCAGAGTCCTCGTCGTCGGGACCAGTCACCCCAGCTCCCGCGACAGGATCAAAGTCCGGTCCCCCGGACCCCGGTAGAACAGCGAGGGGGAGGGGAGGGCGTCGACCGCGACGATGCCTGCAAGGCCTGACAGCACAAGCATTCGAGCGACGGCGCGCAAGAACTACACGTAGGAGACCGCGTGTTCAGTCAATAGAGGCGCAAACATACGCGAATCAGCGGCACTTACCCTCTTCAGGGGGCGGGCATGTTCTGATACCGAAGTAATGTCGGGAGCGGGGATGTTGCGGTCCGTGAAGCCGTGAGGCCAATTGCAAGGCTGAGACACGGGTATCAAAACCTTGTTTGCGTTGAAGGCCGGGGCGTCTGCGCTGCCATCGGGCGTCTCGCGAAGCCCAGCGCCGGTGCACGAGCGCGCGTCGAGTGTGTACGCTACAAGGACAATCGCGAAGGCGGGTCAGGCATTGTCTAGTTCTGTCCAGGTCGGTCCACCCCTGCGTCTCTCCTCTTCGACACCGTCGTTCGCTCATCGTCAAGCTTACTCAGATCATGTTGCCACCGCTCGCGCCTCCCGTCCCCCGCACCCCCCCGGTCGTACGTCGCTGCTCCTGGCCGCGGCGAGCACGAAGCTGGACCGTCTGGGAACCTCGCTCGCGTGGTGTCCTTGTCGCTGCTCGTCTGATCCATCCGTAAACTACCAATGGCATCCATAACGTTCGGCCCGTTCACTTGCTGACTCCGCCTGCTGGCGGCCACCATCCGCAGTCACCCGTCATCACCGCCGCCGCAACCCGTGACGTCCGCTCCAAGAACGTGCGGAAAACACGGACATTTTTTGTGGGGTTGTTCTTGGGGGCCCACAGGCGTGGCTATACCGTGTGAGGGTCATGCATTGATATCCAGGGTACCAATATTGAGTTACGTCTCCCGTTATCGAACCGGGAAGACTGCTAACTTAACCTAGGTCGCGGGATTTCGTGTGGCATCGCCAACAGGTATGAAATACAAGCGTGGCGAGGTCGCGCAATGCACTAATGGTGCAAGCGAGGCTCTTGATTCGATTCTTTGATCCCTCATAGAACTGCGATCACCAAAGTCGAAATGAAAGCGCTCGGGGTTGCGTACGTCAAGCTCCATAGTTGTCTCAATCTCATCCGTTCTCCGTTCTCCAACATCAATCGTCGCGTCGCGTTTGGGCGGTTTCCTTGGGCGGATCCAGGGATGTACAGTTGGCCAGATACGAAAATGCACGCGCAGCTCGAATGGCTAGGGCGGCACCAGCGACGGATATCATGGAGGGGACCTACGCCCGTCGCCACACATCGAGACTGATACAAAACCGTTATGATTGGCATTGAAATCGTGGCCTCGTGATACCACGCACTCGTTGCTCAGCCAGCCCGTCGGTTCCATCGATCGTCACCATTCGTATCTCCTCTCCGTCTCCAGCGGGACTTCGCATCAATGGCATTTACACATGGGCATATATACGGGGTCAACGGCGTCCACGACACAAGCGAGAGCCCAGCCACTAGCCTCAACCCCGCCAGCCCAGACAGCCATGACTCCCCCGTTCATCGACATGCAGCGTTTCAAGCCCATCCTCCCTTTTCCAGGCGTATTCTTCAGCTCATTGGATGAACGCGACGCGGCTGTAAGGCGATGTATCGTCGCCGACTCGTTGGCAGCAGGTCCTGACGGCTTAACACGTGGTTTCGACGAAATGCTCGCCACTCTGCCGGAGGAACGACTCGCTCAGGCCACTGAGCTGTCTCTGTCCAGCGGAGGCTATACATTTCCTTGTGGCCCCGATATCAACACCGGTGCGCAGGTGTTGACCCGTTGCACCTTCCTTGCCTACCTAGAGGCGCTCCCAAACCTCACCTCCGTCGAGATCATCAACGTGAAGTGGCGGGCTTGCGAGAAGGCGGGGAACGGCGCGGTGCATGACTGTCGGATACCGCACACGTACCCCAAGATCACCCTCCTCATACTGGACCGGATCGAAATGGTTTCCCCATTCGACGTTGAGCCGCTTGGGCTTCTCCACATGACGCCGCGCCTGCGTACGCTGAAAGTAGGGCTCATGGACATCCCTCCTTACCCCCTTCTCCCTCAAGGCCCTCTGCCCCTGACGCCAACATCCATTCACGAGTTCACTGCGGTATTTCCTACCTGCGCCCGGTGGGGTCTGCACGACCCTAAACCCCACGCGTTGCAGAGGCTGACGCCCAACTTCCCTGCCGCATCTTCCCTCGAACTACTGCACGTCGACTGTGCTTCCGGTTCGCTCGCGATCGCCAATGCCATGATCACGGCTTCGAAAGACAGCCTTGAAAGCATAAAGTTAGTATTGACTCGACGGGCCCAAGGTAAGCCTCCGTCGGACACCACCGGTTTCAAAATTGCATTGCTCATCATGAAATGACAGACGAGGACGGCGCAGACTACGCCGCGATGGCTCTTGGAACATGCCGCCAATTGAAACATTTCTCAGTGGTGCTGGAGATCACGGTCGGCCAGCATGGCGGCGACATCCCATTCTGCACATCCCTGCCGGCGCTGCTCGGATGCTTGCCGTCCACCGTCACGCACGTCCGCATCGGCCTGATGCTCTTCGAGCAGACGCAGCCTGGTATGTCGCTGGTAGAACCACCACGGCTTCGAGCCCTGCAAAGGGTCCCCTGGTGGGAGGTTGTGGATCACCTTTCCAAACTGCCGTTGGAGGCTCTTGTTGTGTCGGGTGACCCGGAGATGCGCTTGTTCGTCGAAGAGGAGCTGGAAGACTTTCAGGAAACGGAAAGGTTCTTTTATCACGAAGTCTACTAGTGCCTTCGCCGCGGTCGTCGACGTTTACGCTCTCTGCCCCCTGCCACAAGCCTGATTTCTTGCAATTTTCCATTGTCCCCGTACTAGTCTCCGCGTCGTCATTAACCCAGAAGTACAGTCGATACATCCAACACAGCATCTGTCAACATCCTAACAGGACTGCAGAACTCGTACCGCTGAATGACCACGTTGACGTGTATTCGCGCAATGCCCGGATTGCGGCTCGCTGAGGGAGCAAGACGGTGTCTTCTGCTGGGACAACGTGTCGACCCATGCGAGCGAATTGCGAACAACGATCAGGAAGAAGTTTTCATCGTCGTCCGACAAGTCCGTGGATGCGTCCTTCTCGCCGAACGCGTGGAGGCACTTGATGTCCTTTTTATCGGTCTTTCGATGCGGTGGAATGCAAGCTCATGGTGATCCTGTGCCGCCAACTATTCCGGCTGAGCGAGGTCGCAGAGACGACGAGACCCCCGGCACGAGTTAGCGCGTCCTCAGGCCTCAGGGCGTATGTCCTGGTAGACTGACTCATGAAAATAAGCCGCTTGAACGCGCGGACTGAAGTGCCCGCACACTTGGCCGTAGCAGCTGCTCGCGGATATGGGACCCGGATCGGGTGTTCGTGTGGTCGCAATTCTGATGGCAGTCGAACGACGCCACCGATGGAACAGGTACCGCCTGCGGCGAACAGGATCGATAATATAGGCCAGGAACAAAGATGGGGGTATTTCCACGCCATCGATGGACAGTCACACACATGTGTCGCTGAAAACGGCTTTTGGTAGACGCATATAACGTCAAGATACCCGTGCTGGCCTCCCCCGGCCATCCCTTCAACAACAGCGTCGTTTTCCGGTCGGCGTCCGGTTAGACGGAGGAAGAACGAGCTAGAACGGCCCTGTGGTACTGCTTGATGTGATTTTCGACACCAAGTAGTGCCACGGGGCGGTAGCTGGATCTCTTGCTTTCGAAGGGATGTCTACTAGATATCTTTCCTGTCCTCTGCCACCCATCTATAATATCCTCTACCTGCCAGTTAAGCCTTTTCCGGATAATGCGATAGTTCGTCGATGTCGTGCGTGGAGGTGATACGACCAACGTCTGAATCCTGCGCTCCGATGCCACCATTCCGAGCGCCTGTGCCACCCATCAACACGCCGACGGCGGTATGGCGGATACATTGAACTTCTACGACAGGCGCAGCTTGGCGGGGCTGTGGCTCATAACCCCCTTGTGTACATGTGAAGGGGTTAGGATGTCTGAAGACGTGTACATGTGCTCATGAGAAGTCGATCTGAAAGGAGTACGGCCGACGCTCCGCCCGGGATGATGAGAAGCCGCGATGCACATTTCCCAATTGAGGCCAGCTCTATACGACCGCTGTCCCCATGCGTTCCCCCATGAGTGCTTGCCTTACTTCTCAAAGCCGACTACCATCCTCCGATACATTCTTCGCGCGCGCGACGAACTTTCGACGAACCCGACCCACCTCGATCCCTTGATGAACGGTGCATCATACGCGCATGCCCAGTGGCCTTTGACTGGCCCTAACACAGGCTACAGCAATGCCCAATCTCTGGTAACTGAGTTCCCGAAGCATTCTTTCACACCTGAGTCCGAAGCACAAGAATTTCAATAAACACAATCGCCATACATTGCAGCGCGCGTTCCAAAATACAGATGTCCGTCAAAATCGATACTAAGCACTTCGCGGGGGCGGCACTCGTGGCAGGACCGGCGCCCGACCCGCCACCCGATAAAACGTGGAGCAGTAGAAGGCCACGATGACTCTCTCAAGGTTTTCGATAACCTCCGCGGAAATTGTTCCTCCGAGCGAGCCGGCCTTCACGGCATCGGGCACCATTGGCCAAGCCTGCATGAGCCATCGGAGGGCCTCCAGACTTTCCGCGCGCGCGTGCGCATCAGGGGCGGCGAATCCCACTGGGGTTGACGGAATGTACAGAGTGCCGAAGAGTTGTTTCGTACGGAAAATGGTGAATATGCGCTGGTTGCGGCGCTCCCGCATCCAGTGATCATCAGCGTCGGGTTGGACAAGGCAACGGTCGAGTGCTACCAGCTCTGCCCGAAAAGAGAGCTCATGGAGCTCCCACGTTATCTGTTGTGCTGGAACAACCTCTGGCATGTCCGCGAGGGGTCTTCCATACCAGGTTAGCGCGTCATCGCGAAGAAGTGTGGAGACGTCGATGATGTCTTTGAATTTTTCCATGGCGCGGGCGCACGCCATTGTCTTCTTCGTCGCCCCGGCAGGACCTGCCCGTGCCCGTTCCACCATCGCGTGGATCTCCGGCGTGTAGCCAAGAAACATTCCCCACTCCTTCGCAGACCGATTATGCACAAATCTGCCATCACCATGGCGATGAACGGCCATCCAGGCCGGCCGAATTAGTAGCCAGTTACGGACGGCGCGTTTTCGTCGAGCGATACTGTTAGATCCGATGACCATCGCTGGCTCCGGGAACCAGTACGGCCAGACGTCATGGGTCGAAACGGTGGTCCCACGCCTGTCGACGGCCTTTAGCCCATCTATCCAAGTCATGATTCCGAGGGGCATCCATTCATGTTTGAGGTCGTCGAATTTGTTTCGGCCTGGCCGCTCGACAGGTGGTGCATGGTTTTGCCTCAGAGAAGCCAGGCCTGTTAAACCAGATAAGAACGATTGACGCTAGATCTTCGATGGTGCAGCTTACCTTGCAAATGGGGATCTCCCTTGGACGATGACCCGGCCGATGGGATACGTCCTGCGAATCGTTGGTATCTCGTTGGGACAGGCGTTGTTTCGACATCGCCTCGATCGAAAACTTGACTGTCTATATAGCGTAGATGTCCCTGGTGGCCCGCTAGTCCATCCCATGCCACACCATCGGAAAAAACACCACTGCCTGAGGGAAGGCTGGATGGCGGAGCAGTGAACGGGACCCAGCAAAGGATGATCGTACGGTCGTAGAGAGTGCGGGGCTGACGGAAATGCCACACTGGAATGCCAAGGCGAAAAAGATTGATGACGTGGGAGGGCTGGGACACAAAGGCACCCATGAAATCCTCGCGAGCGTTGAGGCTTTGCAGCTTGGAGGCGTCGAGGGCGTCGATCCAGTTGAAGAAGCCCACCATCATTCGATAGGACCGTTGGACGTCGGCGTACATGCGCACGCAGTCCCGAAGAGTGGCAGGGTGAGCGAGAAGTCCGTAGGCTTGGTCGAGTCTCTCACGGAGCCATCGAAGGTCTTCCGTGACCCCTGGCTTCTTTGCGTACACATCTGTCTTCTCCATATGGTTGCGCAACTGGGGTGTGATCTCGGCGCGATAGTCTTCTGCAATTATGTATAGTTTTGTTGAACCCGCGCCGCCGACCGCAAGGAACCGAGCTGGGTCAACGGGCTCGAAGAACGGGCGATCCCGCCCGTCATCCATCGGGCTCCGAGGCATCGTCGCATACCAGGGAAATTTGTTAGGGTCCCACAGCTGAGGCCAATGTATTGGGTCATGATATCCAAAGGTCCCGTCCGAGCAGCGGCGTAGTTGTACGCGTCCCCACACAGGCTCCGGAATGAAATTCATGTTCGGACTCACGATGACATACTTTTCATCGTGAGTGAGGCACGCGACAACAGCGTCGTCGGCGCCGATGTTGCCTGTAATCACAGGCGATTAGCATTTCGATACATGCAAGACGCGACATAACGTACGTCCGGGCGAGAGTTTGGATGTGTACTTGGTTGCCCACCACGGGCAGCCTATATTCGACCCTCGAGCCTCACTACTACAAGACGGTCCGCCCTGACCTTCAGCACTCGTTGAAAGTACGGATGGGGACGGCACTCCTTCAGGCTCATGGTCGTGTCGATCTGGGTTGGACATGGCTGCTTGCACGTCTTTCAGGATGGGGATGTTTTGCGCGACCGCAGAGGGATCTATGATTTTTATACGTTTGTGGCCGTCGTTGCGCTCGCTTGCGGTCCATCGACGCTTGCTACCATGGCGGCGATGCATCGTCGTGCTTTGGTGTGGCGAGTGTCTAACAGTGGCAGAGGTCCTAGGTCGGTGGTCGAGTGCTGGTGTCCGGTGAGATCTGTGGCACCTAAATTCGAACAAGGCGAGATGACGTTGTTAGACGACAAGCCTCAGCACACCCAGCGAGCGAGATACTCAAACGGTCAGGGACAGTTGGGTTTCGTGCACACCGCGGCTAGAGGTAGCGACGTACGGGTGGCGGCGGCGGACAGTATCGGAGAGGGCGAGGGTTGACGGTGTGATCTGAGCGAGCTGGGTTTTGCACACAGTGGACGACAATGAGGGCCGGAAGCACAGCCAAGCTTCAGGAGGCCAGCTGTGACCCGTTACTCGCGATTGGTGGGTGTTGCGGTTGGTGGAAGAGACGTTCGGGATGGCGAGCGCGGCGTGCACTACGACGGTCCAGTTAGGAAACCGGTGGTGACCGGTGACGGTCTACCACTAGATGTCTGAGCGCCACCAAACCACATCCCATCAATCGGCCTTCGAATTCGGAGTCAGCCCCTCGAGCTCGTTCCCACATTGCTCTGTCTGACCACCCAGTCCCTCCACCTTTTTACTGTCGCTGCGGCCGCCCTATCCAGCCAGAGGTCGACTGTGACGATACTGGTTGACCATCACCGACTCCGATACAGCCAGTCTGCCAATCATCGCCAAAGCTAACTACGCTGCGCTACGTCTACACCGCCTCACGCTGACATCGTTGCCACAGGTGATGCCTTGGCTAGGCAGCTAGCCCGATACTTTCTCGACGAGACAATCTCCGAAGGAGGGGCGCATCACATTTTCTCTGTCCTCCGATGCTCTGTTCTCACGGCCCGTCGCCGCGAGGTCGAGCAACAACTCCGTGAACCCGCTTCCCGACTTTGTCTTTTTTTGTACGATCGCCATGGTTTGTCCGACGACGCGCCCGAGGCTAGACGGAAATATTGGCCTGCTTTTATCGCGGCACCATTAGCTAACTATAGTGTCCGTTTCCCGCGTCTTCGAATCCGAGTCCAATGTACTAGAAGACCCCTGACAATCGGTATGTAGGTCTGTTTTTGTTTTGGTCAGATTTGGGCAAAAATGTCGGGCAATAAAACGCCGATTCGGGCGAAATTATCCACTTTGTAACAAATATTTCGTTACTGTGAATCCGAGCCCTGGCCCCCACTCCATAAGCTTCATGCACCCAGTCAAGTATCCATCTCGGCGGATCCCGCCTGAGTCGGCGTCATATCGCTTTGTAGTCTGAATCCCGCCTGATCTAGGACAGTCCGCAACGGGCGTCTAAGACACTGTGATTTTGCTCCGCGACCATCGCTTTCGCTCCGAGAATATAGGCCCATCCTACTTCATCTGTGTGCGTCTCGTTTATGTGCTCCCGTGAACTCGATGCCTGCGCTGCCCCCAGCTGGCGTCTCTTCTCCTTCCTCTCTTCCCAAAGGGTCCGGCTGCGCTTTGTTGCACCCTCAGCTCACCAACATGGCCCGCGGGCATGCCATACGCGAGTACCGTTGTGATGTCCAGCGCGCGGGCGCGCGGGAGATACGTGCACGCGATGTTCTTGTCGGGGTGGATGCTTTGCAAGGAATCCTCCACGACGAGACGACGCGACGCAGCGGCGACTGCGCCCACACGACGGCAGCACCGCAGCGACCCTAGCACTGCGACGCTATGGTCAGACACACCGAACACGCTGTTTGAAACACGCGCAAAACGCGACCTTTTCATGTTTCCCACCTGCTGCCAGAAGTCGGAACTCCCACCCGTCGCCCGCCTCCCCGCCCCCCGTTTCCCTCTCCCTCGACTCTGTTTCTCTCGTCTCTTCGGTCTCCATTGAATCCATTTTCACCACCACCGCCACCTATGCCAGTCTGATCTAAACTACAACTGCTCTAGTTCTCTGCCTCCGTCCTCTCAACTCAGTCTCAACCGCCGTGCCCAGGAGCATCCTTACGAGACGCGCAGAAAAACAAACACGCGATCCGATACTCAACACACCCAACCCGACTTCTCGCACTCGCAGTGGCTTGCAGACCCCGACACGACCCTCCACCCCTCGTCGTCACCGATCGACATCCCGCACTCGCACTCGCACTACTGGGCTTCATGTCTTGG
Source organism: Bjerkandera adusta (assembly GCA_027924225.1). Taxonomy (NCBI): domain Eukaryota; kingdom Fungi; phylum Basidiomycota; class Agaricomycetes; order Polyporales; family Phanerochaetaceae; genus Bjerkandera; species Bjerkandera adusta. Next base: position 139,451 of record BSCZ01001045.1, read on the forward strand.
GCGCAAACCGGTTCGCCTTCTTCCAACTCCAGCATTCAAACTAAGAAATTACGTCCAAACCGATCTATTTTCACGCAGTTTATATACATGGTGACCTGTGCTACTGATTAGCCAGTATATGTGTCGTCGGGTAGTATAAAGTCAACTAGCTACGACGTGTGTCGGGTGATAATTGGCTTCTATCCCCATGCCCGGACGTCTGCGTAAATGCAGGTGAGAAGACCTCTAACCACGAACCCTGCGCCGCTGACGTGCACGGCGACCACAGCAGTGGCGCGACACGGGCTCTGAGCTGCGGGGCACGCATGTCGGCATGGCAGCCACAGAGAGTAGAGCTCCTCACTGCGGTGATCGAGGCTCGGCTGGCTGTTTAATAACGTCATGACAGCCTCGTACGGGCCAATGGGGGACACAACTGTGGATCGGGGACAACGAAAGGCGCTGGCTGGTAGTACTGTGGCAGGCCGTTCCTTGTCAGACTGGTGAAAGCTCTGATGAGAAGCGAGGTGTTTTGACTCAGCGCTCAGTGGAGGATTAGGGGTGCATGCCTTGACTTAAGCTTGAAATTTTGAATGCCGGGGAGTTGGTGGAAGGAGGCGGGACACCCGCTGGTGAAAAGGGGGCGGACCAGGACCAGGACTCACACGGGGGTGTGAGCTCGGCCGCCGCGGGGTTTCCCAAAACGGCTCTAAATTTACGAAACAGGAAGGCAGGGCCTCCCATCATTTCTTGATGGACGCAGCGCTGGCGAGCCCGGCAGTTTCCGGCGAGGGACTTGGGCGTTGACACGTCGACCGACCACCCAAAAAGAAAGCGGGACGGCAGGGAGTCGAATCCCCAGAACGCGGGCAGCGTAACGTGCAGGACTTACCCACTACACCATAGGTATGTCTGACATTCTGCAACTATATCATACCTCTCGACGTTTTGCAACGCGAACTTATCCTGCAAGGCATTACTTGCAAACCTATGAGGATTGCGTTCGCCGCACGAGAAGGGCGATGAATCTTCGCGCACGGGCTGTTTCTTGATCTCGGGTAGCAAGGTCCTCGAGGACTACGGAAGCCATGTCGTCATTGCAGTCGGTACGAAAAGTTTCAACGGCCATATCATGATGGGTATGTTTCATTTAGTCTCGACGTCTCCTTATACTTATCACCGCCCCTTAGCTCTTCGCGGAGACACCGAGAACACGCCATTGCAGCTGAAGCTCAATGCACTCGTGGACCTGATCGCGAAAACGGCCGCCGCAAGTCTTGAAGACAACGGGGCGCGTGCGAACGCTGGTGAGGGGTCCGGCGTCGAACCGTCACAGGAGCGCAAGCATGTCGAAGACTTCAGCAGCGACCAGTCGGAACTCACCAGTGTCCTCGGTAAGCCCCTCAAGACGCTATTCAACGACACCATATCTGACTGAACTTTCCATCGAAGGCTGACTTGCCCTCCAGACTCCGCCACCAGGCGTCACATCGTATCTCGTCAATCGACTGAAGTTTTCGGGCCCGAGTGAGTGGCGGAAGTACGAGGTGTCGGGTGCGACATGTTACATGCGGGGCGACGGACGGCTGTCTTTTTTATTGGCAGGACGGCTCGTAGGTCGAGAAAGCAACAAAAACAGTAGTGCATCGGGGAGCTTCTCTAGCGGGATCATGAACCTGTTGGCAGTATTCCTCTTGCCCAACGAGTATGTGCAACCCCCAATCAGGGAACATGGTAAGTTGAGGAACATCGAACAAAGCATTGGAGGACGTCCCATCTATCTTCTCGCCACCCTTTAACTTGTTGTGTACATGTTAGCTCCTCCGGTGTGCCGTCGGTTTGTGCATCCTCTTTGTGTGACATGGCCGGAAGTATAATGGTTCGTCGTGGGCAAAAATGAATGTCAGTGAATAAATGTGGCTGTCGACATATCTCGTCATGTATCTGTGGGGGCGCGGAAGCAGAGGCAACGATCACAGGAAAAGGCATCGGACAAGAAGAGGTGGAGTTTATTCGGGAGTACATAGATGCATTGATCAAGCTAATCCAAATGGTCCCGCCACAGCGACAGCCTCCCGTCCTGCAATGCGTGTACCATATCGTTGCTCACCATCTGCCGCAACTCAGCATCCTCGCTCGCAAGCACCTGACCCGACAGCTGAACTTCAACGATCGCGGTCGACGAGTTGGCTTTGAGACAGTTATCGATGCCCACCCAAGGCACAGCCAATATCGTGTTTCTGGCTGCAAAGACTCCGTCATCCGCGACGACGAGCTTGAGCGTGATGCGCGAAAGCGTCGGTGGAAGTATGTTGATGAGGACCCCGATGGCGTCGAAGTGCGCGAACTGAGGAGGGTTGTCTTGAAGCACCCACTTAACCTCCAACATAAGCGTCACGTTGCGCAGGTTCGTGCACCCGGCAAGAATGCGTCGGAGACCCTTCCAAACGTTTATAGGGCAGACTGTATATCACCAATGTTCAGTTGAAAAGCATATGCTAGAGGTGGAGTAGACGTACGTTGGAATCTCTCCTCAAATGACAGGTGGAGGTCCTCTATGGTGGAAGCGTCGCCGGCTACGATGAAGCCGATCATAGGGGCGGCGAATGGGTCGATTTGATCGATGGTAAGGGAGCGGGTTCCCCTATCGGTCGGCAGGCGTCGGGCGCCGTTGTACCAGTTGTCATCGACCTTGTATCGCTGGCGATCCTCGAGTATGGGGAAGGTGAACGAAAAGTGTCTCAGCCTCATCCCCATAGACGGCGGGGGGCCGAGAACCACCTTTGGTGGGTCATGAAGGACGACGTTCAAGGGAAGACGTGGATGGGGGTACACGATGCCCATGTAGACATATGTCACGGAGGGAGCGAGGTTGCACAGGGTGAGGGGGTCGCAGTCGAAAGGATAACGGGTGGCAACTCTGTCAAGCATGACGCTCTCCAGCGGATGGGCTAGGGGAGGAGGAGCATGCTGGTGCGGGATGCCGTCGGCATCAGCTTCGATGAGGCAGTGTGTGAAGGCTACGCGACGTAGCTCGAGTGTATCGAGATGAGGTATGCTTGCGAGGACCCGGTAGAGGAGGCACAAAGACACGTCGGGCTCGGTATTGTTCGGAAGCTTACGACCGTCGTGCGTGATGACAAGCCAGTCGATTTCGTCGCGGTGTTCTTGGTGTGCGCTCAGCCAGTCGAGGAACTTGACGACGGCGCCGGGATTCAGCGTGCAGTTGATCGTCGCGCGGCGCTGCGTCCAAGTAAAGTCGAAATGAGGGGCGCCGGACATTTTCGAGGTGGTGGATGTTGGATGTTGGATGTTGGATGTTGGAGGTCGTGGTCGAGGAGGTCGGGCGGTCGACCGTTTCATACCGAGCGATCACATGCCGGAATGGGCCCCTGATGGGTTCAACGCGCACTTTGTTGCAGCTATCCTCAGCGCTGATAACTTCCCCATAACCCTAACATTGGGAACAGAAACGATGGAGCCTTGAAGTCTGATAACTGGGAGGGCCCAGGATCTCACCAACAAGGGTCCGGCGGTGCGTTGATCGACTGAAACCACCCAAGGTTAAGTTCACAACTAGGTACCTCCCTTGTCACGAATAAGTTTCCGACTACATTCCAACCGAACTAGAAGCCACTTTCAACGTTCCTTCAGAATCACAAACGTTCCTCGGTCCAAACAGCCTCGATGTGTGGCAATGGGCGTATCCGTCGCTGGTGCCGCCCTAGCCATTCGAGCTGCGCGTGCATTTTCGTATCTGGCCAACTGTACATCCCTGGATCCGCCCA
>BSCZ01001051.1:2147-13060 GCA_027924225.1 Bjerkandera adusta
TAGTATATATGTGTGACGTGACCCACCTGGGCCTGTAGCCATAGTGCTTCGGTAAATGCATAACAAATACCCTTCTGTGACTTTTTATCACGAAAAACACAGTTAGATCTTCGAGAGACCTGACAGACACTTGAAAATAATACATTGTGTTCACTATACTTTGCTTCATATTATCATTAACAAACTTGAGTGTTCCAGTAAGCTCATCAGCATGTTCGACATATCATGTTCGCGCTTTTCGGCGCCTACCGAGCCTGTTGCAGGTGTAGATCAGGATACAGACAAGGACAGTAGGGGCTCCACACCTGAAATACCCCTCGCTGAATTCTGTAGGCTCCACCGACAACGAGACGCGGCTGGTACACGCAGAGAGGAGGACATGCTGATGGAAGTCGATGTAAATTGAGTCTCGCTCCCATGTCATCCAAAATTGACCTTTGTCGACACTTTTCTCTGTGCGTGAGGCGCGGTTTCGCGACGTCGATGGTACTTCTTTCCGGTCTCCCATCCTCGTCGTTCGTTCTGGCGCAGGCCTTGCCTGGAGGCCCTCTTCAAGCCTCCCCCAGCAAGTACCCGCACCACTTCGATGATTCAGGCTCGACTTCTATGTTTCTTTCTACGAGCTACCCGCAACGGGACAACCGCCAAATCCGAAACGCGTTTGAATACCGTCAACTTCTCCCAGGTTTCTTGCCCGCGATCAACGACGACCCAAATCGCATGTTCCATCTCGTTCTGCAAACCCTGCGACCACCAGCTCCCGGAACCTTGTTGCCAGCGTGCAGGGTTCGCAGCTCTGCGAATGCGGAGATTGGAGCCGATGGAAACTGCTTCATTCATCAAACTCGCGCGGAGCCTACCGTGTTTGATGTAACAGAACGCTGCGATTGCTGATTTGGCGCTTCATTCTATAAAAGGATATTAGACGCGTCGGACTTCGAAATGAGCACAACCGGCAACGGTTTAATATTAAAAAAACATATAATTCACACCACAGAGAGGGCAGGATGCATTCGGACCGTCAGAATACAGGTACTAGTAGTCTACTCATCATCTTCCCATGTAGCGTCGTCTACGATATACAGATCTTCGTCATCAGACGAGGATTCGTCGTCGAATTCACCATCCGGCTCAACAGGGGCGGAAGCCTTGCGAGGAGCTGGATCGTTGTCTTGCGTGCCCCATATCGTACGAAATTTCTCCGCGAGCCTGCGTTGGATCGCGGCTTGCTTTACAGCATAAGCCGCGGCGCCCTGATTGCGAATCGCGTCCTCCGAAAATGCTTGCACCGCCCTGCGCTCCCATTGGACCGCCGTGGCTTCCAAAGACACAAGCGTGCGGCGCTGTTCCTCCAGGACCATCACGATATCCTCTTGATAGCGAAGGGATCGTGCGCGGGCGCGGAAAAACTCGACCCGAAGAGCTATCACACGGTATAAGTCAACTTGAGATATAGCCGTGCAAGGAAAACTTACCATCATGCATCCCACGGAGGGAGCTGGCTTCATCGCCCTCCGCATCTGCAGCCATCCAGATCCACGACGTGGTACGCCGTCCTTCTGTCAGATGCTGTCGGCCACGTTTACGGGCCAAGGCAACACTGCTGACCCCTCCGCTGGGACCGTCGTCAGGACAATTCACAGGGTCGTCCTCAGATGACAACGTCCGTACGTCGGATTTCTCCAACACCTTCCACACCCGTTCCCACTCTCCAGGCCCCGATAGAGCGAGCTTGGCGCGACGAGCGGCGCGATATTTCTCGGCGAATACAATGATCTTCGTGTCATTGGTGTCTAGCTTCCGCCGTGCTCGGGTGTTGGGTCGCTGGTGACGGACGTTTCGGTCCTTGAACGTGACGAGGCGGCTCTTGACGTGCAATTGAACGCGAAGTTTATCCAGACTGTCGTGCATCTGGGCTTCACGGAGGCGCTCTTCTGTTTCCGCGAGGGCTGGCGTGCAGGCTTCAAGCTCGGCTGGAGGGATTTGGTGAGGAAGGAAGAGCTTCTGATGTTCTGGTAGGTCACCGACGTCGGATCGAGCTGCAACGGTAGTAGTGTTGTTCATGGCGGAGGCGTGGCGAGAGAGTCGTTCGGACGCGATGAGACGGGGTACACAAGGCATATAGATTGCCTGCAAAGCCTGGATATTGTTGATGCGACGACGGAGGGCAGCACGCTTTGAAGCAACACCGGTATATTGAGTGCCAGTATTCTCCGGAACGGATGGGTATTTGAGGCGAAACTTGCGCCTGAACACAATTGAGAGACACTAAATGGTGGAAAGACAGATACACGTACTGCTGATCCTCAATATCCAATAGCTCTACTAGCATGGACGCCGGAGTGACCTCATGCAGTGACGCGTCTCCCTCCTCAGCAGCTTGCTCGTCTTCTTCAGCTAGCTGCAAGCGTATTTCAGCTTCTGTAAGACCTGGAATCACATCAGTGTTATCCCAAGGGCGACAGAAGTTCAAACCTACCGGCGACTTCTCGATAATACGGGTCAGGGCCAGTGGGGTCCTTATCGTAGGCTATAGCGAGCTTAGTCCATTCGTCGACGTTCGCGGAAGACAAGCGTTCGGAGAATGATTTGAAGATTGCATCTTGTGTGCGGCTTTCTCTACGAGAACGAACATATTGCTTCAAGAGGGCTTGCCCTACGACTACGCGTCAGTGATTGCACCTAACCCTAGCCGCTGGTATTGACTCACCCATCCCGACGTACTTCCTGTGGTTCGAAAATTCCATGTGGAATTCAATGGTGTCGTGGCGTGATCCTGGCCCCATCTCGCGTGTGCTTGACGCTATCCCATCGTGACGAGCCCAGCCCCGCTCGATTTCCTCGCAGTCACTTCGTCCTACGCCGGTCATCAAGTTCAGCGAGTACTGGTTGTGACCCTTCTCCTTGTGTGCGTTGAAATGGTATTTTGGTATAGCGTAACGGACTTCTCCAACTGGCAACTCGATGCGTAGATGTGGCGGGAACTTCGAGATGCGATCCTTGAGGTTCTTGATCCATTGGCACATAATATCGTACGATAGAAGCAGGAGTGGATGCTCTTCGGTGAGCGACAACGTTGAAGCGATGATATAATCCATATTGCAATATCTACAATAGCTGTTAGCCAACGAATAGAGGTATGAAGACATAGGCGGCGTACCTCTCCCCTTTCTGCAAGTCTCCCACTCCGTTCGGCAGGAAAAAGCCGTGCCGTGCACAGATCGCCGCCCCTACTCCAGTCGTTGCGTAACCCTTCGAGAACTTCGTATTGGCATGGAGTAGTGCGGCAAAGCCGGTGCACGTCGAAATCTGTGTCGACTAAATCAGTACCGGCACTCGCAAAGATAAAATGAAAGCATACATCTTGTTCATCAGCGTGCCGAAGGATATGTTGACGGTAAGCACGGTCTTCAACGAAGTAACCCCAACCCGAGCCTAAAGCTGGGTCCCGTGCGTCGGTCGATATTGCGCGACGCTTGAGTCGGAAGTTGGCATCGATGGCGACAAACATTGTATAGATGAACCTGTTACCAGTCAGCCATGAACGAGTAAAGCGAGTGTGCACATACCTGATGTTATCCGAGGCCGTCTTCCAATTGCTGGGTAAATTATAGCCTGGTCGAGGACATGCTGGGCAGCGAAGACACAACTCGCCCGCCTTCGTCGCGTTGACCCCTCCAAGATCATGCCCCCGCCCAGCCCTCTTCAACCACTTCAAGTGCCGCCACTCCCGCGCAACTCGAAGGAAGACCTTCATTCGATCGGTGGTTGGTCCGATGCCGTTCATATCAGTAAGCAATTGGACACCGATAGCGTAGTCGTAGGCGGTAAGCTTGCTTTGATGTGTAAGGACGCAGAACTGGTCGAGAAGGCGGAAGGTGAAGCATGTTGCCGGTTCGACGACCGTGGCGGGGTAGAGCTCACGGCGTAGGAGTTGATCGACGTGGCTTCCGGCGTGTTGTAGTTGAGAGCACCCGCAATAATATACGGTCATGGGGTGGATTCCGGTCGTGTGGATGACGAGGAAATTTACGGGGGCGGCTTGAGGAGAAGGGCAGTATCGGCCCGGAGGATGACCTAGCTGAAGGACATATCCAAGGTTTTGGAGCGTTGTCTTCTCGAAAAACTGGCTGTTCCAACGCTAGAGCTTCGTGAGCATATTATCCACGTATTGTAACATAGAACTGCGTACCATTATTTGATGAAACGGGTTTCGAGCATGCACCGCGACACAACACTCCCGACATAGAAGCTCGCCATCATCACAGTCCTTGCATCGAAATTGCGGGCGATTCGCTGGTGTATTAGAGCACGCCGGGCATTGCACGTCGCTGTATCCCCGAAGGCCGTCCAGTCGGAGAAGTTCAGAAAGAAATTTATCCCGTTCCGGGAGCCACTCGCTGAGAAAAGTGTCGTGCTCCTGAGGCGGGCTGGGTGAGAAGGTGACGAGAACGCGGTAATGAGACACATACGGTGGTGTTATAGCGATCGCGCCGTGGCAAGCCTTGCTTCCGGCTTGATGATGCCGGCTCCATCGGGGTCGAGTCCCATGGGAGGAACTCATCGTTGTCGCAACTTGGCAATGGTTGGGCGTGCTTGCGAGTCAGGGAGGGCGGTGTGAAGAAGGTGAATCTTGTCCTTGAAACCCTCCTACCGTCGGCGGAAACGGTGTCGACAAAGGCGGACGAGGGGACTGCGTCCAAATCTTCTTCGAAAATGTCGTAGAGGTTGTTGGGTTGTGAGTGGGTGGCAGTATGCCGTGACATGGTAGCTAGGAGAGGAGTGAGGACTTGTGGGAAGCAAGGAAAAAATACGTGGCATACGCTAAGCTTGCATGCAGTTGTCAACGGTGGGTAGCGGTATCACGCTTAACGATTCCGAGCCCGATCGCGCGCCATCCGCGGCGCACATTCTGCAGGCACTTACCCTGCTGTGTCCTTGGCCAGTGAGTATTGGAGAAAAGAGAATCTAAAGGCAGCTTACAACGTTGGGCGCACTATTCTCCGCACGCTCGTAAAGCGAGTAATGATATCCGGCGAGTGCATATTTTTATGGGCCGGTGCTCCTGCCTAAGATGACAGTGCTTGAGATATGCTCGAGGTGTGCTTGTAAAAGCGGATGAGGGAGCTTGCGGCTCAGTCGTGGGGAGTTAGACATGGTAAGACGAAGAGTATTGACAAAGGCAAGACAGCCGCGTGCGTCGCACGAGTCAAACGCCGAAAGGCTAAACTCAAGGCGCTTGTATTGGGCCTGAGCAAATCACGTCGAGAACACAACGCGCTCTATGGGCATACAATCAAGAGACCAAAATTAAATGCGCCGGGGTAGCTGCAAGGTAGGAACAGAAGACAAACGAGAGTGGTATATTGACTCGGAGTGCAAGGCAAAGTCTGACAGAACGGCATACGGCATAAGACAATACAAGTACATCGAAAGCGAGACAAAAGAACAACAGGGCCAAGATAACGAGCGACGGGTTTCCAGGTGTATGCAAGAACGTAGATTACAAGAAAGAAAGCTTACCGCGGCGCTGGGCCTCCTTGAGCAGCTCTTCGGCGCCCTTGTAAGTGTCACTTGGCAAGAAGTGACCCTCGGGCGTAGCGATCTGGATGGCTTCATTCCTACATACCGTGTCAATCAAGGACCTATAATAGAGTAGCCTACTTACAGTGTTAGGTAAACACCGGGCAAGGTGCCTATGATTACCGCGTAGAACGTCCTAGAAGAAGTCGCGAGTGACGCCTGCGCTGCGTTGCGGGGCTGAGGCGATGGAGACGCAGGGGTTCTGGGGTCTCCTGATCGAGATGTCGATGGCTGACAGGGGCTGAGATGGATGGTGGCATGTTGACGAGGCGTGGAAGGCTGGCCGGACAAGTGCCGACTAGCCGAGTGGAACGTCGGAAGGGAAGGGATCGCCACGACAGGAACCGGGGAAAGAACGGCGCTGGGAGACGGGACGCGGGAAGGGGCACGAGGGCGAGTTGCCGAGGGACGACGCTTCACGATGCCAACCAAGGAGTCCCGGTGGAGAGGGCCTTCGATATCACCAGCCAGGCATCGGTCAGCCCAGTGATCATATGCCATGTTCCAGCTCTTGTAGCCTTGATGGGCCTTCCCTTCATATCCGTCAACGAGGTTCGGGACGAGGAGCCTGCAATATGGAACATCTGTCAGTTTGGCATAGCGAAAATCGATCAAACGACGGCACGTACCATTTCTGGAAGACACCGATGTGGAAGCCACGCGTAACAACGTGGTACTTGGCCTTGTATTTTGGCTCAGGGACTGGCGGTACTCCCTCGTCGTGGTACCGATCGCGGAGACGCAGGGCCCTCTCAGCTTCTTGGCGGCGTTCTTCGGCGTCCACCTCGCTAGCAGGATACGCAGCTGAGCTGCAGTACTGATACCCGATGTCGTAGGAAGTAACGCACGGTATCACATTGAGACGTTCAAACGCCTCGTTGAGGCTCTCGTAAGCGAAGTCGTCGTTGTCCTGGTTGGCGCCTTCCCCGTCGGGGTGTTCGCCGCTGTCAACGTCGGCATCACGGGTCTCCTCGTCGGAGACCTCGACGAGCTCAGGCATGCTGCCGTCGCCGAACGCACTGGGGACGGGGGTGGCAGCGCGGGTGGCAGTCTCGACGGTGACATGGACGCCGCGGCCGCGGGATATCGAGTTGATGTGGGGGTAGGGAAGGGGATTGAGTCGCATGGATAGAGGAGAAGAGAGGAGTGAGAGGTAGGAAGGAGAGTTGGGATGAGAGCGACGGATGGAGAGGGGGGGGTTTATATATGCCTCGTAGAATAGAGTTCGCACGGGACCCCGTCTCGCTTGCTGAGATTCTAAAAAAGAACGGTGCGAGACATGTCAGTTCTCGGGGGAAGTCGTAGGAAGCCACGAGGACGAACAGTTTGAAGAATAAAACACGCATGTCTTCTGCGCGATCTCGGCTTGCCCCAGCGGTTTCTTGCTTTATAACGCCCACGCCGCCTCCCGCGGGCGAAGGTGCTGCCGACCTCCCAAGCCACTTCATCATGGCTGCATCCCTTGGCCACCAGCACGGACCACCCCCTCCTGAGCACGGCGGCCACGTCTTTGCGATGCCAGAGGATCCGACAACGGCCAGACCCACGCCCGCCACTCCGCCAATGGAAGGTCCCGACGTACCGTCCGCCATCAGCCAGGACGACAGGGGCATCGACGACGATGTCGACGACGAGGACGAGGACGATGGGGAGGACGACGACGACATTACCGCCAAGCCTTCGACACCTGGCACGCCGTCCACGCCGTCCACAACCATCACCGAGTTGACCGCACCCGCCGCCCCGCCCAAGAACAAGTCCAAGTCGAAGCAAGAGAGGGCGGCAAGGAAAGGGATGAAGGCCGGGGCACAGTATCGCTTCAAGGAGGAGCCGTTCGACTTCCTGCTTAGTCTTGTGCCCGACTACAACGCTATAGACAAGCGGAAGGGTGTCCGCGGGAAGAACAAGCGTTTGAAGGACTTCTGGTTCCGGACTCAGTCTGAGTTCTGGGCCAGGTTCACCTGGGTCCAGTTCGTCGATATGTGCGCTATCGGCGTTGAGCAAGACGTTGTCGAAGAGGTCAATGAGGTGAGTGACTGATAACCAATGGTATATGCGAAACTCACCGTTGTTTCTTCAGGCCATTAAGCGATTCTTTCGCTATCAGAGCTCGCACGCAGTTACGAGCGCAACCAACCCTTGGGCTGGCCTCCTGGCGGAGCTTCGCACGGGCCCTTCGGCTCCGCGACGGAAGACGGCGTGGGTTCGATGGGGTGTGGACAACAAGGAGAGAGTCAGAGAAGTGGCCGGGGAGGACGCGTCCATTTGCGAGCATAACAGGCGCGCCAGAGAGCTCTTTATGGCGGAGACCAAGGAGGTACAAGACCGGTATCATGGCCTGGTGGAAAGCGAGTATGAGGAGGCAACCAAAAACCAGATGGCTGCCCTCCAAATGCTTGCACCGACCACCTTCGAAGACAAACTAGTGTGAGTACCCTTCTGTGTAAGTCCAACCATATACTGACATACCGCTAGGGCTCGCGAGCGACTCTCCATGGTGGTCGCCCCACTGCTCGAGTTGATCGGTCTTCACACGGGCTTTTCGTGTGTGACGTTGATCGGAGGGGCGTATGACGAAGCGAAGCGCAAGTACGCAATCGGGACGGTCCACCATGGCGTTACCGCCGACGTGATACCTAAGAACTTTAGCGATCACGACGAGGAGGGCTTTAGAAGGAATTTCGTCAATCAGTTCGCTCGCTTTGTGAGCGCGACTCGAGGTAAGTGTACTCAACTGATGTGTCGCCTCTGCTAACGAATATATAGTTCGCGATGGTCCATCTCTGCCCAGCGAGAGGGGCGCTAGTGTCGACGTGGAGATTGTCAGTTGCACTGCGCCAGAAGATGGCTTGACTGCTGCACCCACCGCGAGTCAGCCACCACCGTCCTCCTCCACGACCCCTCGGACCGTCGCCAACGTGCCACAGCGGCCAGTTCCCCCCTCCCAGGGTAGGGCGGGCTTTCCCTCGTGGGCATGCGACGAGCTCGTCCGCAGGACTAAGGAACGGTTCGAAGGCCAGAGACGTAAAACGGAAATCCGTCGTCTGTCGCGTTTGACCCAATCCGACCGCGATCGAGAGAATCAGGCTGCACGACAGTGGGCGCTTCGTCCTCTTTTGGATACGTCTTCCACTTCCGCCCCTACGCCCAACTCTTCACTGCCCACGGCTTCCACTCTTGGCGACTCGGCTGCATCTCCCCCCTCTCGCGATAACCATGAATACTCCGGCAATGCGCACCCGTCACAACCCACAGCACCGCTACCTCCCGATCATTCCCCGACGGCGACGCCTGATATACAAGCCCCACCATCCAGTACAACTCCAGCGGTGTCCGCAAGACCTGCAGCTCCAGGTGAGGCAGTCCAGCTCCCGGCTTGGTTTACCGAACACATTGGCGTGTTTTTGGTGGAACCAATGGATCCAGCGGATTACCCGATATGGAAGGAATCCCTCGATTCCTGGGAGGAGCTGGAGCGTTCGCGAGGGTTTGAAGGGCCGGTAAGCATTGGTATCAATCGTACATACGAAAATTCTCTCAATCCTTTCAGCCCGCAGGTCTCCCGACCGGTTCTCGCCCTTCAGACATCGCCCTCTGGATCCAGAATGCACGCAAGTACCGCATTCATCCCAAGAAACCCACGGCGTATATCAGCGGCTGGTGGAAATGGTGGAATGGTTTGAACCCCAGGTGGCGCGAGCGCCAAGATGGGCGACCGGTCATTGGCGGTTCTGGCGACTGGTCTTCCCTCATCAAAACCGGAAAGAACGGCTGGTTAACCGTCTTCGCCTCTCTCCTCGGGTTTCGGAGTGTTGCAGACCCGGCGGACTGGAAGGCGGCACTCACGGACGTCCACTGGGCCATCCAGCAAGTTCTTGGCGCGTCGCGGGCAAATATGTACGTGAACGCAACATGTGCACCTATCTTTAGTACTAACGGCCACTTTTTGCTACAGGCTGAAGCGCAGCGTGGAATCGGGATCTGCGGAGGGCACGGATCACGCGGACGATGAGGCCGTGCGGCCGAAGAAGAGGCGTCGCAAGTAGTCTCGCCACGTGGATTTTCGGGGACTGCCGTTTTCATGTTTTGTTTCCGCTACGATAATAAATCTGTTTAATGTTGCTGCCTAATTTGGGGTTTAAACGCTTTGTCATCAAATATTTCGGACCCCGACGGAAAGCCAGTAGCGGGACCAGCAGAAATTGCACGGATTTGAAGCATTAGACAAGTCCCCAGGAGTGATGCATCAAACTCCGTACGTTCCGTGCAAGTTTGAAGTATGAGACAACTTCCAAGGGGTGGAGAGACTAGAGCGCGAGCGAGCCCCGCTACTGGCGCAAGCCAGGCGTTGGTTCGTCAAAGGTACATGACTCGAGGTCGCAGGCCTAAAGCGTAGATTACGTAAGATACCCGAAATGGAAGGCAGACCCTTACACTCCAATTTTCCGCCTATGCTGGAACCAGGCAACGCTCTAAGTTCCGTCGCACCGAAACGACGCTATTTGGATGTAGACGCAGTAGAGTGGGTAGGGTGCCCCAGTCCCCAGGGCGGAGGCCTCAGGCACAAGAGACGAGGGGACGCGCGAAAGTCCAGGCAACGGCGCCGGGGCCTGAGAATCATCGAACGTGCATGCCGTCCATGCGGCGTCACATGGTCGGCAGCGAGCGACGGTTCTCCCGCCGCATCACAGTCTTTGCTGCCCTCCAGTCAACGTAGACGCATCCTCGTACAACATATTCTTCACCTAGATTTCACCGGCCCGGTGACGACGCAGATCTGCGTCGATGAAAAAATCGAACACGCTCCGTGACTTGTGAGAGTCAGGATATTCTAGAGTGGACAGCGCACCCAGGAACCGATTGTAAGCGGTGGTCGCGTATGCGGAGGACAAGATGGGGAGGAAAGTAGCAAGTGAGGTTTCCGCGGAGCCGTCGCTGTCATCTAACATCTCCGCGGCTCGGGTACGCGCGACACAGCCTACACGATATTCGCGTTCTCGATGGCCATCGCTGCCCATCCTCGTATGACGCTTGTTCAGAATTGATCAAGAACTCGGAGGTGAGGCGAGGCTGCGTGTTTGAAGAAAACGCGCCCGGGTTCCCGAGGGCATTTGCAGGAAAGATTGGACCATGTGTTGCGACTTGCGAGGATCAGGGATTGGTCGACCGCGGCGAACAGAAGTAGAGAGCCTCGGGAAGACGGTAGCGTGATTCGTCCAGGAGAATAAAATAAAATAAGAGGCCAATCTCCACCCCTTGGAAGTTGTCTCATACTTCAAACTTGCACGGAACGTACGGAGTTTGATGCATCACTCCTGGGGACTTGTCTA